>CM059448.1:43383096-43400596 GCA_030390025.1 Squalus acanthias | reverse complement strand
TTAAAAAGTTATAAAAATAAACTTACCTGTCTTTAAAGTCTCTAAAAAAGATATACCTGTTAAAAAAATTCAAAAATACTTAATTCACTACTTACCTTGTTAAAAGTGGGTCTTATTCCTCCTTTTTTCATTTCTAAAATCTTCCGTCCTTACCTGCGCGTCCAAAGCACTAAGTGCACAGCGTGCGCGCAGCCTGTAGCGCACACGCGGTGCACCGAGGAACCGCCCCCTTTTCCAAAGACCAAGTGCCGGTTTTCAGCGCATGCGCAGTGCATGCAGAAAACCAGCAATTGGAGAGAGAATACGCGAGAGTACGCAGTGCGTACTCTCGCGTAGCGGCATCAATTTTTGGCCCCATGGCTTCATGTTGCAAATTACTAGCCTTTCTCCAAAAATCTTTATTATTGGGTCCAAGTGATCAAAATCAGCAAATCACTCATTCGTTCACTCACTCTGGGAGCACAGACAACGAACTTCTTACCTCTCGTGTTGCCACCAACAGCAAGGTATCCATGACCATCATTACTGGGTTAATGTCAAACTCTGCAGGAACCCCCTTCTGCGGCAACTGAAGCAGCCCACTTGGATCCCGATTGCTAGAACAGAAATAAAACACAAATTACAACCATCAAAACTGTAAGACTCGTCTGGGCTTGCAAAACAACTTAAAATCTATAAATAGAACATGCACAAATGGGCATCAAAAATACTGTATAGGACACCTGAAGAGTGGAGGAAACAAAATACATTTGGGGCCATTGTAGATACTCAGTTTGAGTTGTTTCTTATGTGGTCAAATGGCTTACGAACTCATCTAGGCTGCCAAAGCGTCTTTCTACTACTAAGTTTTATGGATCAATAATGTGAGAGACTCATTCCTGCATGGATTCCACCAGATCATTAATTAATTATGTTCTGATGTTTTGTGGGTGGGGGGGAAGGGGGGGGAAAAAAAGAGAAACGGAACAAGTTTAGCTGGGTGGAACAGGAATAATGCCACTGGAATTCTAGCGCCAGTTAAGCAATAGCAATTCAAGGCCAGATCTACAACAAACCAACCCGAATGCATCGCAGTCAGAACACTTTGTCCCCGGAGTACATTAAATCACAATGTGGTTTCTGGATTTATTTTTATAAACTGAACATGAAGGTTTTATTACCGACAGTCCCAAAAAAGATTAAATTGGACAGAATGAGTATTGTTCTATTTTACAGGACTGGAAGTAAACCGATATAAAAAGAGCGACAGCAGCCATCATGGAAGAGCACTAGAAAAATTCCTCATGGATCCATTTATAGATGAAAATGCATTAGTAACATATGTTTGGAGTTTTATTTTAGATTAACAAGCAGATCTCTCACACGGAATTGCTCAAGGCAAGTTAGAGGACATGCTGTTCTGTAAGGACAGGAGCCAGGTAACATGCAGCATATTTTTCTGCTGCTAAGATGGACTCGTGTAACTGGTGTGTCCAATTGACAGCAAAAGATGTGATGTCAGTTGGAAGCTTCTGAGGGTATTGTCTATTGCTGCAGAAGTTTCTCTATAGATCGCAAATGCCCTGCTTATTCCCAAGGTCAGGAGAAACCAGCAGGAGCTGGCTGGCTTTCTTAAAAAGTGCTACACAGAAATATGTTTGTGTGACAAACTGATGCCTGAGCAGGCACATCTCAAAACTACAGTATGATATGAGAACTAATCTAACATTCTTGAATATGAAATGAATTGTCAGCTACTTGTGCAATGACAGCACCATTTATATAGTGCCTTTAATGTAAAGAACACCCCAAGGCATTTCACAGATAGGCATAACAGACACCAAGCCAAAGGGGAGATTAGGAGGTATGGTAATGGTTTTTGAGAAGGTTTTTTTTACAAGAGGAGAGCGCGGTGGGGAAATGGAGATTTAGGGAATTACTTTGAATTTTTAAAATTCTCATTCTCAACTTTAAATGACCTCACCCCACCAGATCTATGCAATTTGCTCAAGCCCCAGTTAAGCAATAGAAATCTAAGCCCATATCGGCAACAGAGCAACATCAACATCGCAGTTATGACACTCTGTAAATGGAGTACAGGACGATGGGTGAGTGACACAGGATCTGCATGGCAGTGATTTGCCCAACTTGAGAGTTTATGGAGGGTGGAAGGGGGCTACCAAGAAGAACATTCGACTAGAGTCTGGAGGTGACAAAGCATGTACAAGGGTTTCAGTGGTGAATGGGCTGAGGTGGGCAATTTAGTGGAGGTGGAAGTAAACTCTCTTTGTAGTGGAGAAGATCTGGATTCTGAACTTAAATTCAGGGTTGAACAGGTCGCCGAGATTTTGAACGGTAGGTTCAGGCCAAGACATTGGCTGGGGTTGGGGAAGGAATTGGTGGCAAGGAATCCGAGTTTGTGGTGGGAGCCAAAGACAATGGCTTTAGTCTCCCCTGTGCTGAGCTGGCAGAAGCTGTGACCTATCCAAAAACAGATATCAGACAACAGTCTGACAGCACAGACACAGTTGTGGAGTCAACTGAGGTGGTGAAGATAAAGCTGGATGTCATCGGCATGCAATGAAGCCGACCACGTGCCAGTGGCTGACGTCGCCGAGGGGCTGAGGATGGATATTTAGAGGACTGCAAAAGGCAGAGAGGAGGGAAGAACAGATATCGCTGAAGATGTGATGTTACATTCTAATATGTAACATTGGAAGAGAATGGTCAACCATTCTGAACGTTGCAGAGATGGAGAAGGAGGAGGAGAGATGAAGCATCATGGTCACAGTCACAGAGTATGCTGTCATTTCAATGGGTAGAAGCCAGTCTGTAGGGATTTGGAGGATGTTTTGAGAAAGGTGGGCATGGAGCAGAGAGGCAATAACACATTCAAGGGTCTTAAAGAGGAATGGAAGGTGGGAGATGGGCTGGTCATTGGTGAGGATGAAAGGGTCAGCTGCATCTCAGATGAGATGACTTGGAAGGGAACATGGGGAAGCAGTTGCAGAGAGATGGGTATTGATGGCGAGAGTGAGAGAAAGAGCAAGAGCGCACGTGCGAGAGAGAGGGGAAGGAGAAGGGGAGGGGAGGGAGGGGGGAGGGGAGTGAGAGGAGGGGGAAAGGAAGACACAGCAGAGGCAGCTGCACAGACAGACTCTCTCTCAGGTTCCTCACACTCAATACTTGAGGTCCTGGTGGAGGGAATGGAGAAGAGGGGTTTAAGGAACTGGTTGATTATAGAAAAAAGGCACCTTACTCCAGGATGAGGGGAGCTGAGCAAAATAGTGCTCGCTGTGGTCAAGCCAGATCCGACAATGGATGGCTAGGTCAGTGTACGTCAGGTACGTGCAAATTTGAGCCCCTCAAACTTGGAAGCGAAAATGGCTGGGTTGCATCAGTGAACAGCAGTGGTAAGAGACTGTGATCATTTTACTTGGAATGAGCAAAGATAGAGGTGAGAGGGCGGCTAATCAAATTGACAGAGGTTGCAGTGAGTGGAGACCAGAGGTGGAGGATTTGGGAATCTGAGAGCGAGAGGAGGTTCAGAAGAGTTTTTATTTGACGGGCAGATGGTGAAAATAGTGGGATTGTAGGAGCGTAGCGGGATGTGTATGGTGAAGGAAGATGCGGAGGTGGTCAGAGAAAGTCTTGTTGGAGAATGAGACCATGAGTACAGAGCGACCATGATATACAGCGAGATTCAGGGGGTGGCCAAAGATATGGTAGAAGAGTTTATATGAAAGGATAGACAGCAGGGTGGCGATTTCAGAGGAGAGGGGGCAAGGGGAGTTAAGGTGAAGAGTAACATCACTGAGGATTTGGAGTTACTTGGTGCAGCGGTAGGTAGGACATCTTGGGGAGGAAGTGGAAGTGTGGCAATAAAAGACAAGGATTTTAAATAAAGGACATGAGGGATGGAAGAAGGCGAGGTGCTTGAAGGAGGAGATGATGCTGGCAGAGTTTGGGAAAAGCCATGGTGTGATTTGGAGATCAGGGCCATGCCACCACTGAGCAGGGCTGGTGGTGAACGGCAAAGCCTGGCAGGGAGGCTTTGGTAAGATGAAGGAGAGGCTGCCCATAATCCATGCTTGATAAATGGATACCTGTGGAATTATTTCCCAAATATTTAAATTAAACTAAGTATAATGATGTTAGAGTTGCATAAAGGAACAGCAAGATTTTAGCCAATTAAGCAGGAGGCAATTTATGAATACCATCCTCTGATATTTAATGTATTGCAATTGAATTTTGTTCCTTCACATAAATAGAATTTTCTCCCAACTACCCACCCCACCATCAGATAATTTAGTTCCCCAGCTACAGCTTCCCACAATTACAAATCCTCCACCAGTTGAGTTCACTGCGGGTTCTGGTCTTTACGGTTTACATAACCTGCCAACAGGAAGAAGTAATCTTCTGAGGGGCAAGGCCAATCCAGACTCGCTTTCCCTAGGCAGATGAATAGCATGAACACAGCTCAAATCCGGAACTCGCTCTAGGAACTGTGGATGCAAACCTGTATTTTGTTGCCTGACATCTATTTCATGCAGTGCTACAATTTTACAAAAATGTAATTAAGCGTTATTCTCACTTACCTGTGGATCCTTTAATATACCTTTATTAACAGATAAAACAGAATTGTTACATTTTGTACTCTACACAATTTGCACAGACAGCCTTGGCTTAGTGGTAGGACTCGTGCCTCGAAGTCGGAGGTCGCGGGTTCAAGCCCCACTCTAGAGACGTAAGCACATAACCTAGGCTGATACTCCACTGCAGTACTGAGGGAGTGCTGCACTGTTGGGAGGTGCCATCTCCCAGGTGGACTTAAAAGATCCCACGGCACTACTTGAAGGCCAGGGGAGTTCTCCTGGTATCCTGGCCAATATGTAACCATCACTAAAAACAGATGATCTGGTCATTCTATCTTATTACCATTTGTGGGAGCTTGCTGTGCGCAAATTGGCTGCCGCGGTTCCCCACATTACAACAGTGGCAACACTTCAAAAGTACTTAATTGGCTGTGAAGCACTTTGGGATGTCCTGAAGTCGTGAAAGGCGCTATATAAATGCAAGTCCTTTCTTTCTTCTTTCTAGTCCCCAAACTTATTTTTTAAAGCCTCATTCACCTCTGACTCACCTGAAGTAATGACACAGGGACTGGAATGTAATTGTAGCTGACTGAGGTTGAGACGGTTCAGTGATTGTTTCCTGTAAAAGTTAAAGAACACAAGTTGGGAGACCTGGGCGCACAATCGGCTGCGTAAGTTGCACTTTAACCTAGAGGAGAAAGCAAAGCCTGACCGGTACGCTGAACCTTACCATCATTTTAAAAAGCTGATTGCGCCGAGTCTGTACATCTGGAAAAAAGATGGCTGCTCCACTAAGGATGGTATTTACAGCTTCCTTCCTCAGCATCGTCCCGGAAACCGTGTCATACTCCGCATCATCCACTACTACTTGGAGAAGAGGCAATATTAAAAGATGCACTGATTAGCAGCAACTCTACAACCCCAGCAGTGCTGAATACAGGGACATTAATATCCCAACCATGCACATCGCACAACAGTACTGCGTGAACAAATACATCACTACGGAGTGAAAGTCTTCCATGCTCACATCCTCAATAGGTGTACACAGAGGAGAATACATCACCGACATTCAGCTACTTACACTTACCAAAATACTTCTTTTAAGCCTACCATGAAATACACGAAACTCAAACAACTAACGCTGCCACCAGGTCATCCCCACTCATTACCTTTACAAAGATACACATAGAGATCCCGAGCAGATTCTGTATCGATAGGTTGCTTGCTCTCAGCGCTGGGCTGTGCTGTGTCCTGTGCTTTTGCAGGTTGAGATCCAGACAGTAACATCAAGCAATTCTGAAGCAGTTGCAACAAAATCGTCTGTGCCAGGAGGCACTCTAATTCTCGACTGTAGGAAGAAGAAAAAATGAAAGTTACATTTCCTATTATTACTCTTCACGCAGCAAAGATTGTTGTCCTGAAAGTTTACAGACACTCTTACCAAGAAAGCTAATGTTTTGCCATACATTATTTGATCTCTTTTTCCTTCCAATCCTCTTTCGTTTCATTGGGAAGTGAAAGAGTTGTCACCATTCTAGGAATTACTAGTTCGCCTTCTACTATCCTAGTATCACATTGTTAGGAATGTCTATTTTTACAATAATATAGACAAAGGCTGCAGTCCTGCGTCTATGTACCAAGGATGAATTCTTCGACATGGAGTCAAACACTTGCCATTTATTGAAGGTTACATACTCTGTGTCCCCCCGAAATATTTTTTTGGGTGCTGCAATCACAGTTTCGCGAATGCGCAAAATTTAACATTGCAAAAGCCAGTCCTGGGCTACGCGGGGTGGCAGAGAGCTACGCAGCTTAGAGAGAACGTTGCTCACAACCAACACCAAGATTACAAAAGATGCTTCACCACTGCAGATACATTACAGACAGGTGAGCTCAAGCCTCCAGATGTCTCCCTTCTTCATCTCCCAACCTCTGACTATGATTTTACCCAATTTATACTGTTTCTAGCTGCACTACTCCATAGGCATCGACATTCCATGACCCTTTACCCACTTTCAGTACCAGTCCTATCAAGATATTCCTAGACCAGTTAAATATTCTTGCTTGGTTTAGGAAGGCCTGAAAAGAGAACGGTGTCTCCAGTTTAAATATAAACATATGCAAGCTAGCCCAGAAGGCTGCAGTTACCCTTTGTACAGACATAGTCCTGTTAGAATTAAAGACTGCAAAAGCAACTAAGATTTAATTAGAGTAAAAATGGAAACTACTGCAAGTGATTGTCACGTAAAATGGATTTCTTAACTATTTCTCAATCTTAAATCTCTAACTGTATGATACAACAATGGAGTTGTTGACTAATCATGGCAATCAATTTCTATCAATTGGTTTACCACAGACACAGACATGAGGCCAAGAAAACATCCCCCCCGTGATGGAGAGTTTTAGGAACCATAGGTCCAAAGTCACCTGCCCCTCCCGAGCCTGCTACACTCACCGTATGTCATATCTCAAATTACACATATACCGTATCCCAATATGCAGCTGAGCATGACCATATAACCTTCAAGGAGGCATAGGAGTGGAGTCTGGCTATTACAGCCATCAATTTCTTTTCCTATCTGTGGGGAATTTACCTGCTTCCTCCTCTTTCCCCCGCTACCACCAGAGCCCCGAGATTGGGAGTGCAGGCAGGAGTCCGTATCACACCACGTCAAAATACTCACCCCTGTGCTACCTGCCATCTCTAGACTGTTAAACCTTCGGAATGCCTAGCAACTGATGAAAGCAAGCTGATGGCAAATCCTCAATACTACTGTTTAAAATATTTCACAACTTTAAGGATTTCACATATACTGAACACTAACCTGCAAATTCCTTGTGCTACTGTGGACATTTTTACAAGAATCCACTGAATTTTATGACTTAATATTCTGCTGGTATTTTGTTTCCAATCTTTTCGATATTCCTATTATTTCATTTATGCTAAATTGAACATCAATTCACCTCTCCTGAAAAACAACTTGCAACCCCTACAAAGTACTTTACCAAAAGCTGGTTCATCAAATTCCCATGAATAAAATATTTAAAGTAACCCGAAGCACAGACAACCAATCCCTTTATTAAAAAATGTCCCACCTCAAAGAAACAGAAACATTTGAGCAGAAGAGCTTCAAGTGATTTTAATTCCACTGCCCTGGCTTTCACAGCATGCTGGATCAGACTTTGAAGAGGAAGAGAGTGCGTCGATGATGTACCTGATGGTTCACAATAAAACATACTGCACGGCGACACACTGAGCCATGAAATGTAGGAAGGTCCCAGGCTCAATCGCCAGTCTGGAGTGCACACATTCTGTCTCAGTACCCCTCGGCTAGTCAGAAGGGGAGACCATCTCACACACAGCACCCCTCCACCCCACCAACAGAGTTAGGCTCTGCTGTAGCAGTCGTGGCTCAGTGGTAGCACTCTCACCTGAGTCAGAAAGTTGTGGGTTAAAGACCCACTCCAGAATCTAAAATCTAGGCTGACATTTCAGTGTCGGAGGTGTGGTCCTTCAGATGAGACGTTAAACCGAGGCCCCGTCTAACCCTCTCAGGCAGACATAAAAGATCCCATGGCACTATTTCGAAGAAGAGCAGCGGAGTTCTCCTGGTCAATATTTATCCCTCAACCAGCATCACTAAGAACAGATTATCTAGTCATTATCATTGCTGTTTGTGGGCCCTTGCTGTGTACAAATTGGCTGCTGTGTTTCCTACATAACAATAGTGACTATACTTCCAAAGTATTTCATTGGCTATAAAGCACTTCAGGATGGCCTGAGGTCATGCAAGTCTTCCCTCTCTTTCTGTTGGGACACTGACTTTGACCTACCTCCCTCCCACTTTCAAGCAAATAGCATTCCACCAGTCCCTGTCCATGGTCACACTTGAAGAATGGCATTTGTATAAGGTACAGGTGCCAGCACCATCATCTAAAGAACCTACAACATGAATTGCTGCCCCCAGGAGAAGTCAAGTAATGGGAAGGAAAAAAAAAAATGTGGGCTTACTTTTGTCTGAATTTTTTGTAGAAGTTCCAGAAGAGTTGCAGGTTAAGGTCTGAAAAGTCCAGATAAGGTTTCTGTTTTAACCTCCGCTCTCTCAATTCTGCCTACAGGTAAAGAAAACGCACTGATTAACCATCAAACCAGCGGGCAAGACAACCTAAAATACCACAATACAGACCATTCTGAGCCAATTATGGCCTATTATGTAGAAGGCTCACATAGGTCCTTGTTGGGGATGCTGTTAGGCTATAATTATTCTGATGAACAAAAAATGATACAGTCCTCGTCATTTGAGTTCAAGTCCTCAGTCACAATCATTATTAGCCTTTCACCCAAGTCATTCTGCTGTTATCCAGTTCAGCCTGCTCACAACCATTTCAAAATAAAAAGATGGACTACATTACATAGCCAACAAATTGCTGTCAGTGAGATTATAGAAAATAATGAATACCTGGGAGCACTAGAGCAGTAAATATAGCCCAACCTCCCACATCGAGAAGTGTAGCTTAAAGTGGCTTGGGCAATCATGTCATTTACTCACCAATAACCTGCTCACCGATGCTCAGTTTGGGTTCCACCAGGACCACTCAACTCCAGACCTCATTACAGCCTTGGTCCAAACATGGACAAAAGATCTGAATTCCAGAGGTGAGGCGAGAGTGACTGCCCTTGACATCAAGGCAGCATTTGACCAAGTGTGGCATCAAGGTCAGAAGTGGGGATATTCGCTGATGACTGCAGTGTTCAGTTCCAGTCGCAACTCCTCAGATAATGAAGCAGTCCATGCCCGTATGCAGCAAGACCTGGACAACATTCAGGCTTGGGCTGTTAAGTGGCAAGTAACATTTGCACCACGTAAGTGTCAGGCAATGACTATCTCCAACAAGAGAGAGTCTAACCATCGTCCCTTGACATTCAACGGCATTACCATCGCCGAATCCCCCACCATTCTATGATTAAACATTCACTCTCTCCACCACCGGCGTACCGTGGCTACAGTGTGTACCATCTACAAGATGCACTGCAGCAACTCGCCAAGGCTTCTTCGGCAGCACCTCCCAAACGCGTGACCTCTACCAACTAGAAGGACAAGGGCAGCAGGTGCATGGGGACACCACCACCTCCAAGTTCCCCTCCCAGTTACACACCATCCTGATGGAAATATATCGCCATTCCTTCATTGTCACTGGGTCAAAATCCTGGAACTCCCTCCCCAACAGCACTGTGGGAGTACCTTCACCACACGGACTGCAACTGTTCAAGAAGGCAGCTCACCACCACCTTCTCAAGGGCAAGTAGGGATGGGCAATAAATGCTGGCCTCGTCAGTGACGTCCACATCCCAGGAACAAATAAAAAAGATATGACTCAGTATACCTTGGTTGGTGACAATCCTCAATTATATAGCGCCCTGAATGTCCACCCTCACATATGTGGTTGAGAGCTCTTTCTACTTGGAGTGCTTCCCATTCTTCACCTGCACTTGGAATTTCCATGAGGAATCCCTGGCAGGCCCCAGCAACTCAATTCACCCTGGATTGAGGTATCACATTCAATTTCAAAAGATGCAGGTCACGCTACAAATAAGGTGACCAAAGAAAACCTAAAACACCCCTGGGACAGAACATCAACAGTTCCAGGGTCAAAAAATGGTGTCCAGAGATACTAGTAGACTCCTCAAAGTGAAATGAGCAATGCACTACAGTAATAACAAAAGGAAGCATTTTTGTTCAAGATTTAGCTTGGTATCGGCTCCTTTAATTTCGCCACGGTACTAAAGTTTAAAAAAATCAGCTTCTCTAACAGAACTCAGGTCCCAGCTTTACTCGATACAACATTCTGATGCATTGTCAGTTGTCTCCAAGCAATTTGCTCGAGGAAGGAGCCAAGCCACTCAATTCAAACAAGCATGCTATGGGTTCTGACGAAGGGTCATCGATCTGAAACGTTAACTCTGTTTCTCCCTCCACAGATGCTGCCTGACCTGCTGAGTATTTCCAGCATTTTCTCTTTTTATTTCAGATTTCCAGCATCCACAGTATTTTGCTTTTGTATGCTATGTGATTTGTTGAGATTATGTATTTGATTGGAATCTCCTTTTAAATTTGACAATCTTACAGAAATTCGCAAAGCTCCGATAAATTGAGGTCATTTATTAACCTGTACATTTCAAATTGATGAATTTTTCCTACAGCCTTTGCAGACTGTGTGATGTAAGAGTTATTTGTTACGGTAGATAATTTCCATATTGCAACTTAAAAGGAAAAATTTCACAATATAAAAATAAAATTTAGTTTAGCAGAGTTGCTACTGCACAAGGAGTTAAGCAATCTTAATTACTATAAAAATTATACTAAGCTTCTGCTATTTGTTCACTTGTTTGTTTATGGTCCAAGTTATTTGGTAAGTTAAAGCCTAAAACAAAGTCTAGTATAAGGGTAGTCTAACACTTCGCAAAGGCAAAGAGGATCCTGAAGACAATGCCTCAATTTTAAAATTCTCATCCTTGTTTTCGAATCCCTCTATAGCCTTGCCCCTCCCTATCTCTGTAACCTCCTCCAGCCTTACAACCCACCAAGATCTCTGCACTCCTTCCAATTCTGGCTTCTTGCGCATCCCCGTTGGTGGCCGTGCCTTCAGCTGCCTACACCCCAAGCTCTGCAATCCCGCCCCAAACCTCTCCGCCTTCTTTAAGATATTCCTTAAAAGTTACCTCTTTGACTCAGCTTTTGGTCACCTGTTCTGATATCTCATGTGTCCCAGTGTCACATTTTGTTTGGTAACGCTCCTGTGAAGCACCTTGGGATGTTTTACTACGTTAAAGACACTATATAAATACAAGCTGCTGTTGTTTTTTGTCGTTCTGGAGGCACAGGATAGAACCAGTAGCTAAAGTAATTTAAAAAGAGAGGTTTTCGGTTTTATATCCTATGCAATTTACCTAGTTATCAGGGCAAATTAAACATTCTGAAGGATGTAGGGAACCTAAAGTTACTGTGGTGCTATACGGGGCAAATACTGGGATGATGTTGTTGTTTGAGGATTAACCTTTTCCCCTCAGAGAAAAAAATTAATTGCAGACAGCAAAATACTGAAAAGGGCAATTAAATACTTCAGATATCTAGGGGGTTTCTTCAAGTAACCCACTCCAATAAATGATTATAAAAACCCTTTCCACTTGGAAAAAAAAATCAGTCTCACACACACTCAAAAGTGGCTCTAACACAGTGGCTCATGTCAGATAGCCAGCAGTAGCTGCAATCCATCACAGTTTGATTAGAAATCCAAAGTGAAGGTCCATGAACGGAAAGAAAACAAGATAGTCAAGTGACGCCAAAACTAAACTACGGAAAGATAAAATCAATAAAACAGTGAATGGCACAACAATACAAAATTAAAATGGGTCATGGGGTCAGTGGCAGAATGATTGACCTCTGGTGAAGCGAAGAGGCCTTGATGAGGAATGGAGGCTGCAGGCTGCAACGCATGGCTGGAGAAGATATCCCAGAGAGGGCAAAGCAAATAATTGGGAACAACTGCTCTGCAAGAGTTCAGATGATGCTCATAAACCACTCTGATGTCCTGCACGCCCGTCACCCCCAAGCTCCACTGGCCATCTATACCCCAGCAAACTGGTTTCAAGATCCTCATCCTAATGGCTTTCAGGGTAACTGTATCGCACAGCAAAATACCAAGCCACAAAGGCCAGGAAGGTCCTAGGTTTGATCCACGATCTATACGGAGTTAGCTGATCTTACTCTGGGCCTCTGCTCTGGATCATTCGTGCAGATGTTAGGTTAAAATTGTCGAAGGAATGGTGGGGCTGATTAACTACCAAAAAGGAGATCTTCGCATGGACGCAGAGGGCATGGCTGAGATGCTAAATGAGTACTTTGCATCTGTCTTCCCAAAACAAGAGGATGCTGCCAATATCAGAGTAAATGAAGAGGTCGTGGAGGAATTGGATAGGATAAAAATAGATAGAGGACATACTTAACAGGCTGGCAGCGCTCAAAGTAAAAAAAAAAATCACCCAGTCCAGATGGGATGCATCCTCGGATACTGAGGGAAGTTAGGATGGAGATAGCTGAGGCTCTGGCCACAATCTTCCAATCCTCCTTAGATATGTGATTGGTCCCTGAAGACTGGAGGATTGCAAATGTTACACCCCTGTTCAAAAAGGCGGGGAATAAATCCAGAAACTACAGGCCAGTCTAGTGGTGGGGAAACTTTTAGAGGCAATAATTGTCACTTGGAAAAATATGGGATTAATAACTGACAGCCAGCATGGATTTGTTGAAGGCAAATCGTGTTTGACTAACTTGCTTGAGTTCTTTGATGAAGTAACAGAGGGTTGATGAGGGTAGTGCGGTTGATGTGTATATGGATTTTCAAAATGTGTTTGATAAAGTACCACATAATAGACTTGTTAGCAAAATTTAAGCCAATGGGATTAAAGGGGCAGTGGCAGCATGGATACAAATTGTCTAAGAGACGGAAAGCAGAGAGGTTGTTTTTCAGACTGGATGGTGTTCCCCAGGGTTCGGTATTAGGACCGCTGCTCTTTTTGATACATTAACAACCTGGACAGGGCATAATTTCAAGTTTGCAGAAGACACAAAACTCAGAAATGTAGTAAACAGAGGAGGATGGCAACAGACTTCAGGAGGACATAGACAGATTGGTGAGATGGGCAGACACATAGCAGATAAAATTTAACAGAGAAGTGTGAAGTGATGCATTTTGGTAGGAAGAATGAGGAGAGGCAATATAAATTAAATGGTACAATTTTAAAGGGAGTACAAAGAGAGAGACCTGGGTACATAGACAAATTTTTGAAGGTGGCAGGACAAGTTGAGAAGGCTGTTAAAATAGCATACGGGATCCTTGGCTTTATAAACAGAGGTATAAAGTACAAAAGCAAGGAAGTTACGCTAAACCTTTATAAATCACTGGTTCGGCCCCAGCTGGAGTATTGTGGCCATTTCTGTGCCCCACACTTTAGGAAGGATGTCAAGGCCTTAGAAAGGGTGCAGAGAAGATTTACCAGAATGGTACCAGGGATGAGGGACTTCAGTTAAGTGGAGAGACTGGAGAAGCTGGGGTTGTTCTCCTTAGAGCAGAGAAGGTTAAGGGGAGATTTAATAGAGGTGTTCAAAATCATCAAGGCTTTCGATAGAGTAAATAAGGAGAAACTGTTTCCATTGGCAGAAGGGTCTGTAACCAGAGGACACAGATTTAAGATAATTGGCAAAAGAAGCAGAGGTGAGAGGAGCAGAAATGTCTTCAGCAGCTAGTTGTTAGAATCTGGAATGCGCTGCCTGAAAGAGTGGTGGAAGCAGACTCAATAACAACTTTCAAAAGGGAATTGGAATAATACTTGAAGGAGAAAATGTTTTGCAGGGCGATGCAGAAAGGACAAGGGAGTAGTACTAATTGGATTGCTCTCTCAAAGAGTCTGCACAGGAACAATGGGCCGAATGGCCCCCTTCTGTGCTGTATGATTCTTTGATTCTAAGACACGAGTCAGTTTGGCTCCGACGTGCTACAACCAAATGGGCAGCCACCCTCTGAACCTACATGCAACCAAGTCACTTGGACAAGGTAGTTGAGGGCAGCTGATGCTTGTGGAATTAAACCCCAGCAAAGGTCACTCCTCGACAAGAGTGGAGACAATTGGAAGAAAAGTTTCATTAAGTACAGGATCCTTGAATATTTTATATATGGATTTAAAAACATCAGTTTCAACATACTGCATCCTGTGCCAGTTGCTGGATAAAGTAGAGTGTCTTCAACACGAGAGTCTGCCCGGTAACAAGACCGCTTGATGCTGTATCAGAGAAAGAGACACACTCTTGATTGGATGGTCTCAAGTAACCACGAATAGTTAGATGCTTGATGCCAATACGCACGTTATTCTCATCATCTTGGCGGGGGCAGAGAAACTTCACCATCAGATACTGGGGAGAAAAATCAAGACAGAGCTCGGTCACCATCATCACAAAACAAACAAACAGTCATTCCACAGAAGCAGCCGAGAAGGCTGGTCCCATTACACTGTTGCCCTGTGTAATGGCCATAAATAAATGAAGTTACCAAAACTATGAACCCCTTTCAGCCATATTAACAAAAACATAGAAAAGCAAATAAACTATTTGATGCAACAACAGTGCCACATAGATTAGTTTTACTGAGTTAGTGTCTAGTTTGGGTCACCAGTGCACTATCTTGCTCGTTTAGTCTGTGTGAGAGTCTACAAAAAAGATAAGAAGCCAGATCATATTTATTAAAACATTTCACTGTGCATTCCCAACAGTATTAATTCAAATTCAGGCCGCATTTGAATGGTGATCGTGCGACAGCATCGAAGTTGTATGTCCAACACTGCTGCCTAATCACCTAGAAGACATTTGCAAACGAACAGACAGCAAGCTTTCACTTCACTACCGAGAGCAAGTCAATCTAGTTGTACTTTGCAGAAATAACCAATACACCTGTGCCACCTACTGGCACCAGCTGGAACATCAAGTGCCTGTCACAAAAACCTCACCATGTTACTTGAATACTGTTCATTGTTCACAAGAAACCCACTGCCACATTCAACAATCGCAGGGACTCTCCACATGTTCAGAGCAGATTTTTCACCCAGTTTTATCTGATACAAGTGGAAAGCTATGTAATATATATTTGCAGGAAAATAAAAAGCAGTATGAAATTTACAGATAGCAATTAGGATTACTGGATCATTACTTGCCTCTCAATAACTTGAACAGTGAATCTAAACTGCACAAACTCCAGTCAATCGTAAACTGGCAGTACTACTGACAAACACAATGGAAGTGACATAAGAAATAGAAGCAGGAGTCGGCCATTCAGCCCTTCGAGCCTGGTCTGCCATTCGGTAAGATCATGGCTGATCGTCGACCTCAACTCCACTTTCCTACCCTATCCCCATATCCCTTGGTTCCCTTTGTATCCAAAAATCTATCGATCGACATTGTTGGTGCTTCCTTACCTTGCTGATTCGACAGGTCTGTAATTTTACTTCCGTCTCATTCCATTCATCCTCCAGTTCAAACCAGCCAACAGGATCATCTCCCTCCAGGTCAGCACTCTGGCCACTCTGTCTGTTGTAGAGAGAGGTAAGAAACCATCAGCTCGAAAACTAAATAACGGGTCTAATTTCCAGTCTAACAGCAACAGTAGTTGCCTCTAGAAGTCAAGGCAAACATTTTCTTACAATAATGCATTATATTAACCAGAAACAGACATACTGAGATTTTGGTCATAGCTCAACTCAAAATTTGACTGAACGATAAAGCAGCACATTCGCAACACCCAATTTCTAAATATTTTGCTCCCAAGCCGTTTTTTTGGGGAGTGGGAGGGAAGGGAATTATCAAACATTCAACGAGTTCTAAAGACCCCAGGTCATAAGAAATCATATTCAACATGAAAATCTATTTCGATATGGAAGTTGTTTTTAGGCCTTTCTCCAACACCACACATAACTCTCCCACATTGTTTCAATGGAGAACTCTTCACTTCTCTAACACCCAAAAAGAGGAACGGCTGCTCTCCATCGTGCCCAGATCAGGAACTTGTTATCTGGGAATCATGGGCATGAACGCATTCATGACGCTCCACTTCACAACAACTATAAACAGGCCATTCCAACGGGCAGATCCATGCTAATGTACAAGTACGGAACTAACAGCGCAGCTATTTAATCTATTCCATAATGATCTCGTGATTAAGAGCTGCTCCATAGTTTAAATCTCCACACATATCAACAGGACAATGGGACATGTTCGCTGTAACATAATTTTGATACAGATTGTCGGCTCCAGACAAAGTAACAACTGAAAATTAGCTGCTTCAAACAACCTGGAGTGCACATATATAGCATCACTAGTACATCCAACTCAGAGAACAGGACTGTGCACCATTTGTACAATTGCTTCAGCCATCAGAGATGCTAGACTGACAAATACAGACTTATCTGTCACCAATAAAGCCTTTAAATCACAGTTCCTTTACTGCGGCAGCTATGCACGTCAGATACATCAGACACAGCTCGTACAAGGTCATGATTTCACAGTACAGACACTCACAAAACATACGCTGCAGGTGTATCTGACACACACACCAGAAACATGTACATTGGTACCTTTTATCCAATATGTGTACATATAACTATGCAGTTTGGGAAAACTGTGGATCAGTCTATGATCTAAATTAGTTAGTACAAACAAAATGGTCCCTACAAATAATAGATTGCAACAGATACAATTATGCAAAACAAAAAGTTGGTACAAGTTGGCTGAGCAGAAACTGTTGCGTAGAATTTGACGCTGGTCTCACCTTTCCTTCACAAACTGTCGGAATTCTTGCAGCTTCCATTTATTGTACTTTTCAAACCTCTTGAAATGTTTCTCTGCATCGAAGGTTTCTGACTCATCGTTATAAGCAAAGATTAAGCCACATTTGGCTCCTTTAGCACCATTATGGACCTGAGTAAAGCACAGAAAGGGTGACATGGAGAGACCAGCCGAATATACTGCCCCCTGCGTCACATACAGTAGCCCCATAACCATAATTCAAATACGGCGGGAGGGGCGGAGGGCGAGCAGAGGGAGGGAGGGAGGGGCGGAGGGCGAGCAGAGGGAGGGAGGGAGGGGCGGAGGGAGGGAGGGGGCGGAGGGAGGGAGGGGCGGAGGGAGGGAGGGGCGGAGGGAGGGAGGGGCGGAGGGAGGGAGGGGCGGAGGGAGGGAGGGGCGGAGGGAGGGAGGGGCGGAGGGAGGGAGGGGCGGAGGGAGGGAGGGGCGGAGGGAGGGAGGGGCGGAGGGAGGGAGGGGCGGAGGGAGGGAGGGGCGGAGGGAGGGAGGGGCGGAGGGAGGGAGGGGCGGAGGGAGGGA